>CAUYLG010026071.1:0-21529 GCA_963573385.1 Cacajao melanocephalus | reverse complement strand
AGAAAGGCACCTTGCCCAATGTGTCCTGGCTCTTTGGAAAAAGGGTACCTGATTCCAAACCCAGGGGACTTCCATTGTGCCATGAGGTTCAGTTTTTTTCTTGGTTGTTGTTGTTGTTTTATCACTCTAATACGAAAATTGGGCCAGGTGCAGTGGCTCATGCCTATAATCCCAACACTTTGGAAGGTCGAGATGGGCAGATCACTTGAGGTCAGGAGTTCAAGACCAGCCTGGCCAGCAGTACTAAAAATACAAAAAATTAGCCGGGTGTGGTGGCACACACCTGTAATCCTAGCTACTCAAGAGGCTGAGGCAGGAGAATCGCCTGAACCACAGAGGCAGAGGTTGCAGTGAGCTGAGGTCACGCCACTGCACTCCAAACTGGGTGACAGAGTGAGTGAGACTCTGTCTCAAAAAACAAAAAGATTGGTACTGTGCTTTTTTGGGCTTTCTTCCCTAGAGATCAGGATGGTAATTATTTGTTTTGATTTAGAATACTTTCCTTTTATGGTTCCTGCTGGCCTTGGAGGCTCCACACAGGGAAGAGAGTAAATGGAGATGGTGGTAAGTGGTTCACAGCAGGGAATAACATCAACACGACTTCCAAAACAGATTTTCACACAGCAAATCTCTCTGGTCAGAGTAACCCAGTATGGACCACATTAACACAATTTGTTGAGCCCAAGCCTGAAGAGGGTCATATCATAAAGCATTGCATAAGCATCACAGTTTTCTCAAAGTGCAACTCTACTTATTTTATTTTATTTTTGTGACAGGGTCTCACTCTGTCATCCAGGCTAAAGTGCAGTGGCATAATCACAACTCACTGCAGCCTCAAACTCCGGGGCTTAAGCAGATCCTCGCACCTCAGCTTCCTGATAGCTGGAACTACAGACACATGCCACCTTGCCTGGCTAATTTTTGTTTTTTGTTTTTTTTAGAAGAGACAAGGGCTCCGCATGTTGCCCAGGCTGGTCTCAAACTCCTGGGCTCAAGCAATCTGCCTGCCTCAGCCTCCCAAAAGTGCTGGAATTACAGGCGTGAACCACCATGCCCAGCCATGCAACTCTATTTAAAAGCAATAAATATTTTTCTTCCTTGGGGCCACTCAGCAAAAACATGAATACCTATAATGAGCATTTTTTCTTGTTATTTTAATAGATTCAAATAACATATTGGTTTGTTTTGCATAAACTCAGCAGTAAATAGAAACTTGTAGGTAACTGGAGAATACATTTGATTAAATTTTCCCAGGTTTGAAAGACAATAGGTATGGCTGAATAAATAAGGAAGTTAATGGTTTTTGACATAAAACCACCTTGTAAAATTCAACAGGGAAGCATTCTACCTGATGGACAGACAAAATTAATGATATTTAAGCTTCCAAATCTCTGCCTACTATCACAGAAACAAGTTACAATGCAGAACCATAGTAAAGGCGCCTCTTCGTATTTTAAATCACAATAAAACTACCATATAAACTCATTACTCATATTCATTGAATATAGTATTTATCAAAGTGCCCTAAACCAAAAGGTTCAATGGGGCACAACACCTAAAATCTTTTTAAAACAAGGTATGAAACACATCCACAAAACAAAGACACATATGTAATAAATAGAAATATAATAACTATGCCAAATTAATAACTATTCCAAATAACACTATTACATTAACCTTTAAGAGGGCTTAATATGCATTAAATATTAACCTTAAATATTAATATTAAATATTAAATTAATTTAATATTTCGCAAATCCATATGAAAAGTTCTCTTTAATACAAGGATGGCATCTAACATTTCTTCCTTTTTAAAAAAACAATTCTACTTTAAAGCTATTTATTCAAGGTTGATAATTTCTCCCATACACTAAAAATCAAAACACAGGTTCTTTTTCTCAAATGCATTATTTTCCGAATTACTTGAAGATAGAAAATAAAAGAGGCAACGAAACATTATGAAACAAGCTGTGCACATCCCAAGTTCAGCTCTGAAGGTCCAAAATATGTATTTCATTACTGATCTAAATTCATTCACATCGCAGTAGGAAGTCGCATGTTTTTGTCCAAAAATTAAGAATTCAGTCACATTGAGATAGTCCTATGATTTGAACTTTGGTTTTTATTCTTCTAAGGCAGATTTACCTATGCTGTAATTTGCCAGTGGCTGGTACTATGTCAGTATCACACAGATATTAGTGTGGATGGGCCCACTAATATCAACAATCTATTATAAACAGGCTTTGCATTAGATTATATTGCCCAACTGTAGGCTAATGTAAGTGTTCTGAGTATGGTTAAGGTAAGCTAAACTATACTGCTTGGTAGGTTAGACATATTCAGTGCATTTCCAACTTACAATGAGTTTATCCAGCTATAACCCCATCCTAAGCTGAGAAGTTTCTGTATATAGAAAACTTGGTAAGGACCAGCAGAACAATAACCTCAGGCTATTGGCCTCATATTTTCAAAATGAAGGTCATGCACCAAGGATAATTTAGTATTCGATATTTAGTAACTACATACTACTATCAGATAAATATCTAATAATAATGCAATTATTATTAATAATCTATCTAATTACTAAATATCTAATGATAATGCAAGAGTCCAAGGCGAACATTAACATGCACATTTAGAATGCAATTTCTAGAAAATTATCCCCTGTGCCATTTCTGAAATTTGGGCAAGTGTAAACTCTTAAACAACTTTAATAAAGTAAAAAATTCAGCATTGAAACTTGGGCAAGTGCAAACTCTTACAGCTTTAATAAAATAAAAAATTTGGCATTGACATAAATTTTATTTTTGTCATTTCCAGAACCAAAGCCCCTTCCATGACACTAAAGTAAGAAGATAATTCTGGTCATTTTGTCTAAGCCCCTCAGAGTAGGTTTTATTTTTCAGTCTTTAAGTTCAGTGTTTGTAATAATGTATCAAAGCCTCTGAAGAGAAATCAGCACATTATCACTTAAAGATAGCTTCCAACGCTCTTTTCCTCTTTTTTCAATCTTTAAAGATCTCTCAGCTTGGGCATTTTATTTGTGCAATGTAGAAATATTTTTATCCAAAGAGGAAAAAGATGTTTTGTTTTGTTAAGAGATAATAATTGGCCACCAAGAATAAGAGTTTGAATCTACTTGTGCTGACATCTAAATATGCTTTTTGCAGTTTGCAGGTGTTTGATTCAAAAATATATTCAGGAACTGACTTATGTTGATATTTGAGGAGCCCTCTTCTCTCTATCCCCTTCAAAAAAAAAAAAAGGTAGATACAGGGAAAATGAGCTTTTCCCTTAAGATCAACAATTTTTGTCTTCCTCATTAGTTGTAAACCAATGTCTTGTGTTCTAGAGTGAAAACAGGATTACCAAAACAGATAACATTTGATAATTCCTGATAGAGTAGAAGTGGCGGGGTGGGAAGAAGGAGAAAAATTAGGAAATAATAGCTGAAAGGAAAGTTTTCATTTTAATTGACTTGTAAAATACTCTTTATTTGGTGTGATATGAGGTGGCTTTTACAATCAATTACATTGAGTGAGACATTTAATAAGCACACTGTGGGCCCAAGCTACACACATAGACTTTATTACTTGGTTGGTAAACCTAAACAAATAGATTTATAATGGTTTGTGGACAATTCCCATGCAATAGCTATATTATTAAATCCAAAGCATTATTAAAGGTTAATTATATTTAAAATTATCGAGATTTAACAACGATGTAATCTATGGAGAAGATATTTATCTCCTCCTGTTTGTACTATAATTACCAAACCTCAATGAATTTCTCTCTTTAATTCTGCCATTCTCCGTGCTAAAGAGTCTGTCTGATTGAATCCTACGCCTACAACCCAGGATGACTCTTTCTGCGTTAGACCTGAAAAGTCTTTCTTATCCACATCCCTTCTTCTCCATCTTTACTCAAGATCTTGTCAATATCTTCAAAGAGAAGGTTGGCACTGTATGGAGAGTTCTCACCCCTCCCTTACTTCTCTCCTGACCGATTGCCTTCGCTCTGCTCCCTGTTGCTCCCTCAAAGATCTGAACATCTAAAGCACCAACTGTATAATTTTATTTCCATTGAATCCATTCATTAGTGATCTCTGTGTTCTTTCTTCCATGGCTCATTTGTATTTTGTTGTTGGTATGATGCTGCCATTCCTAGCTTTCAGAAGCATTTTTTTAAATCCAATCCTAAATTTACCTTCCCTTGATCCAATTTGTGTTTGTAATGTTTCACCTCTTTCTTTCGGCTGTATAGACAAGCTCCAAAAACATATTGTGCCTTCACAAGTTTCATTTTTCTCCCTTAAAATGGGATCTAGTCTCTACCTTCTGATGCTGAAATTAGTATTTCATAATCAGGTCCTTAATTTATATTTCTTCTTACTGTATTTTCCTGCCTTGCAGTGTTGGTTGATGTCTTCAGAGATCTCTTTCTACATCTCTCTCAGCATTTCATCCTTTTATGCCTTCTCTTCATTCACATATAACAGTTTTTATTGGGCATCTACTATGTGTTAGGCACCATCCCAGATTCTGAGGCTAGAGGGAAGGACGACATAGTCAAGGGTTCTACCCTCACAGAGCTAGCAAATGGGGAGAGACAAACAATGCAAACCACGTAAGTAAAATAGCAATAACAGTAAGTAAAGGGCATACACATTCCAAAAAGGAAATCGAACTGGGTCTTGTCCTAGAATGTGAGCAGAGAGGAGGGCAGCTGCTTCAGACACACTATGCAGGGGTGACTTATCCGAGGAAGTGGCCTGTAATGGGAAGGAGTCAGCCATGGGAAGCGAAAGCCGTGGGAGGCTCTGGAAGAAGAGTATCCCCAAAGTAAGAATGGCAAATTCCAGGTTCCTGCGGCAGGAACAAGCTTAGTGTATCCAAGGAACTAAAGAAAAGCCAGTATTGCCAGAGTTTAGTGAGCCCCCGGAGGAGAGTGGGCCATGAAAGCCGAGAGGTAGACAGTGCCAGGCGTGTGCCACCCACAGAGTTCCACTGCGCTGCAGCTCTGCCTCTTCGTGATTATTGAGTTCAGACTTCCCAAGCCTAAATAGGGCCCATCCCAGGTTCAAAGCTGAGTATTTTCAAGTGTCAATAAACACATTCCATGTTATATCCAGTTCCAGAAACTGAAAAAACAAGGCATACTCTTTTCCGTGGCATCAGTCAACCACTGGAACAAAACATCGGTGTCCTTCTTCTCCTGCAGCACTCAGCTGTGTTAGTGTCACAGAGGAAAAACCTGGCCCTGAGAAGCTGATGCTTCTGTCTCCTCGACCTCAGGGCTTTCAACTGTGTCAGTTTAGTCACCCACCAGTATAGTCACAGCTTGGGTCTCTGTCATCTGAAACCATCCCACTTCCAAGAGACTGATCTCAGAGCACCCCGCGTGGAATCAAAACCTCCTTCTCTTCTATCCCTTCTTCCTCCTCACATTCATTGCACCTGCTCTCTGCTCCCTTGGGCTGGTCCCAACTCCTTTGTCTCCCTTTTCTGTCATACATCAGTTGTCTCTGGCTGTACCTGTCTCCCTCCCTGGCCAGAACGCTGCTGTCAGCCACAGCTAAGCCTGGGGTTTCTTGCTCCCTTGACTCAACCAAGGCCTCTGAGCCAACCTCCAGTTCTTAGCTAACCCACTACCGATTTCTTCAGTCACACATGCATCTCAAGCCTCAAAATTCTACCAAAGAAATCACAAAAGGAAGCTCACGAGCACTGGCTCAATGCATTTTATCTTTGATGAGGGTCCCACTGTTTTTCAGCAAGTCTGTCCCACCCATCTCTTATAGACTTCCTGTCTTATTCTTGCAGACACTGTCCTGGCTTTTGCTACTCTCCTTAAATGCCATTTTCTATCTCGGCTCCACCGCATTTGAAAGGATGACTATGCCTCTAACTCGACCTTGGCAGTTTCAGCTCAAAACATCTCTGACTTCGTCTATATCCACTCCTTCAGTCTAATTTCAGAGGGCTCAGTGTTGGTGGTGGTGTTGTTTTTAACTTTTTGTTATTTGTTAATTTGTTATTTGTCACATTGTTATGTATTATTGCGAAGAACTTCAAGGAGACTGTTCTGTCTTGGCAGTGCCATTATCTTGTTTTTATAATAGATTCTCCTTTTTTGCTTGTCTGAAATATGTGTGTGTGTGTGCGTGTGTGTATACGTATATATGTGTATGTGTATATACGTAATTTCAGCTTTTATTTTAAATTCAGGGAGTATACATGCAGCTTTGTTACATGGGTTTATTGTGTGATGCTGAAGTTTGGGCTAGAATGATTCCACCACCCAGGCAGTAGGCATGGTACCCAATAGGTAGCTTTTCAGCCCCTGCCACCCTCCCTCCCTCTGTCCTCGCTCTAGCAGTCCCCAGCATCTGTTGTTCCCATATTTCTGTCCATGAATACCCAATGTTTAGCTCCCACTTATAAGTGAGAACATGTGGTATTTGGTTTTCTGTTTCTGCGTTAATTTGCTTCAGATAATGGCTAAGCTGCATCTACGTTGCTGCAAAGGACATTTCATTCTTTTTTATGGCTGCATAGTATTCCATGGTGTATATGTACCACATATTCTTTCTCCAGTCCACTGCTAATGAGCATCTGGGTTGATTCCATGTATCTGCTATTGTGACTAATGCTGTGACAAACACGAGTGTCTTCGGTAGAATAATTTATTTTCCTTGGGGTACACACCCAGGAATGGGATTGCTGGGTTGAATGGTAGTTGGGTATAAAGTTCTTTGAGAAATTTCCACACTGCTTTCCACACTGGCTGAGCTAACTTCCACTCCCACCAGCAGTATGTAAGTGCTCCCTTTTCTCCGCAGCCTCAGGTTCAGTGTTTTCCAGAAGGTGAGGACTGGGTGTATTTTCTGAATGAGTGAGTCATCTCGTCCCTGCTCCACGAAGGTTTGCCCTAGCATCCTCGCCAGGACTTAATTCCATCACAACACCCTCTTCTCTCTCTTCTGTCTCATTCTCTCCTTCCCTACTCGCTTCTTAATCTATAAAAATGATAAGCGTATTAATATGCACAAATGTCCTTCAAAACAGCTTCCCACTGCAACAGTTGTGAACCCCTGAACGTTCTGCCATCTGCTGTTCTTTGATGCCCATCTTCTCGATGTTGTCCACCTTTGCTCCCATTGATTACCTCTTTTACACCCCCACGCTGGCTTCTGCCTTCTAACCCATGGAAATTTCCCACCCAATGACCATCAAATGAATAAGCCCTAAAGTCCTTTCTTGCTTCTCATCCTTAGCAACCTCCTCGTGGAGTGGGTAACCGTGGAAAGACTCTGTGGAATTTCAGGGAGTGGGAAAGCAAACATGGGATTTAGAGGCAAAAGCAGCCCGAGCTTGAATTCTAGCTCTGCTGCTTCATAGACATGTGATCTTGGCAAAGTCAGTTTCATGTGCCTGAGTTTCGGCTTCCTTTCCCATCAATGTAGGCATCAATACCACCTCTGTCAGGTTGCTGTGTGGATGAATAATAGCATGTGGGAAGTTCCTGGTGAATTCACAGCAACTACAAGGGTTGCTACAGAAGCACTTCCTGCTTGATTTGCCGACTGCTGGTTTCTTTCATGATTTCCTAAGCAAGCATTTCTAGGTCATCTACTATCTGCCAGGCACTACGTGAGGCCTCTGCTCCTGTGGCCCTGTGCCCTCCCAGCGCTCAGAGATTCTGCATGATTCTTTGTCTTTCCCGATTTCCTCACAGCCTTCTTTCTCTCTCCCATGTCCCAGAGTGCATGTCTCCCCTATTTACAAATATCCAAATTCATACAGATCCCAAATTTTGTAACATAAATTTGAACATCGACAATAAAAATATCGAAAGAAATACACAAAAATGTTACCATACCTAACTTTTAATACTGGCCTGTGGGTGACTTTTTTTTTCTTCATACTTTGCAATGTTTTCTGAATTTCCTGTCATGCACACTGCTGGTGTCATAATAAAAAAATGCACATTTTTAAAACACCCAAAGGTACAAAACTATATGTACATCTTTGCAACACTTTGACACTTCTCATCTGTGGATTTGCCATCTTCTCTCAAATAATTGAGTGATCTTTCTCTGCAGTCAATTTTCCTTGTGAATATTCTGGAACTCTGTGGCAGCCTGTCTTCCCAAGAGCAGGGCACCGAGGTGGTTGCACGGGTGCAGAGGGAGGATTGCACCTGTGGGAGAGGCGTGCTGGCCTCTCACAGCAACCTGCAGCTACACGCAGAAGATGCTGCCAATTCCGCGGAGGTCTCTGACGCTTGGTGCTAAGGACACTGTTCTAATTTAAATGGTATCACAGTAAACACGATGCTACATGTAGAATGAAACTTCCCAAGCCCTCATCTGAAGAGATAAGGCTGAAGTCATAAACATCATACGTGGTTTTTAAAAGTATGATTTTGCTTTTAAGCAAAATCTGTGATCAGTTCCAGGGGCCTGGGTCTGGATCCGGTACAGAATACCTAACTTTTCCAATAGGCAAGAGCAGAGAAAAGGGGGTCACCATGCATTGGAAATTACTTCCCGTTCATGTCATCCAGGCCCCCACACACACATCAAAATTCCATATTTATTGAGTAAGCCAGAGTGAGCAAGGGAGAAGAAGAGAGAGATGTGAACTGCTGCCACAAGTCCTGGGTCCCCATAAAACATAAAACCCCCAAAGTATGCCAGGTCAGCCACAGCACATCTGGGAATTGTTTGAAGGATAATGACAGTGATAATTATGATGACTTACACTTAATTCACCCTCACAGGGGTGTTGTGAAGATTAATGAGTCAATGTTCATAATGTGTTTTTGGTTCCTCGATGAAAACTCCCATGAAAGCCCAGATTATTATAGTTATTATTGTTTATATTAGACGTTCCTGTGGAGGGGCCCCTTCCCGACCTGTCTACCACACTCCCGTCATGAAGTTCATCCCCTTTGCTGATGAACAGACCACTGGCTCCAGGAGCCATCACAGCAGGCAGGACTCCCCCACTTTAAGAAAGAAAAAAAAACAGAAAGAGCCAGCAGAATCACTGCCCAGAGCGGCCCATGTCTCCCGTGTCCATAAAGCTTGGTTGCCTCCTCCAGCTGAACCGTAAGGACAGGGAAGAAGGTAAGCAGTGTCAAATGGAAAACATACTGACAGTGTAAATATCTTCCAGAATAGAGTTCTGCCCACAAATCCGTGGATACGATCAGAAAATAGGTAGAGGAAGCTCTAAGCTAATTTGTAAACAAGACTTATAGAGTAGCTTTGAATAGTTCAAAATCAAAGACACATAAAGATAATAGATCCATGGATTGCTATTTAACATACCTTTATTCGTTTTATTTTTTAAGAAAAGTATTGCGAATCTGGTTCTCTTCTGTGCTGGGGCCTGTACCAATGTTTATTGAACCAAACAAGGTGCCTGTCTTACAGAAGATGCTTCTTGAAGGACAGCGTGTTAATAATTTATGTTCTCGTTGGGAGGGTGGAGCAGTGTTACAACTGCAGCTGTGCCTCTGCAGAAACAGGAGTAACATGTTCCCTAGGAGAGTCTCTAGCCTCAGTCTGTAGCTGTAAATAGAAATGACAACTCATTTTCTCAATAACGAAATGTTTTGGGGTAGGGCTAAAAGCAGGATGAACCACCAAAAAGGCCCTTTTGACATGCTGCCTGTGTAAAGACAAATGTGTGTAATGTGTCTGCTTCTTTTAAGATGCTCAATAAGACCAGGCATGGTGGCTCACACCTGTAATCCCAGCACTTTGGGAGGCCGGGGTGGGAGAATCGCTTCAGCCCAGGACTTCAAGACCAGCCAGGACAACATGGTGAGACCCTGTCTCTACAAGAAATTTAAAAATTAGACAGGTGTATGCCTGTAGTCCCAGCTACTTAGGAGGCTAGTGTGGGAGGATCTCTTGAGTCCAGGAGGCTGAGGCTGCAGTGAGCAGTGATCATGCCACCTGCACATCAGCCTGGGTGACAGAGAAAGATCCTGTCTCAAAAAAAAAAAAAAGATGCTCAATAATACATCAATGAACCCAATTGCCCCAGAAGGAAAGAAAAGAAAGTGGAAAACAAAGAATCCCTTCTTTCCTCTGCTCTATTTATTCATTTATCTCAAATTGAAATGGCCATTCAGTCCTACATCTTAGTTATGGAGAGTCATGGGATCACTGGAAATGAAAGAGGTTCAGAAAACATCAAGAACTTCCCCCTGCCTGTCTGTGGAAGAGGCTGTCGGCTGCCTATCTCAGAGCCATTCTCCCTTCTTCCACAGGAGCAGAATCTTAATCCTAGCTGATTGCTTTACCACCAGGAAGAGAGGCACACACTTTTCAGTCTCCTTTGCAGCTAGATGTGGCCAGGTGACTCAATCTCAGCCCAGGAGAGGCTGGCAGGAAAGTGCTGTGGGCACTAGCTTAGCTGGCAGGTGCACCCTCATCCTCCCCACTTCCACTTGTATGCCGCCTGGTGATCTGACACGACAGCAGGAGCTGCGGGCACTAGGAAGGACCATGAGTTGGCCTTGAAGATAGGAGGCAGAAGAACACACTGCGGAACGTTCAGGCCCTCACATGTATGGTTTTCTTTTTCCCTTCCTATGGCAAGCCATCACTCCTTGGGTCATCCCTACTAAGAGGGTTAGAGGAACCAAAGGTGTTTGCATTTTATAACCAAGAAGACTAACAACACCCAGAGAGGCTTGGCCAGGTCAAAGCCTTTAGCAGATCCAGCCTTAACACATTAAGTTAACAGGGTTCTCCGGAAAGCCAAAACCAATAGCATATGTATAATATTCTATAATTCATATAGGAACATAAAAAGATTTATTATAAGGAATTTGCTCCCATGATGTGGAGGCTGGCAAGTCTGAAATCTGCAGGGTAGAGCACAGGCTGGAGCCAAGGCTCCAATTCCAGTCCAAAGGCTGGCAGGCTGCAGACCCAAGAAAGCCAAGATTCCAGTTCAAGTTCAAAAGCCATCTTGCTGGAGAAGCCTCTCTTGCTCAGGAAAGGGTCAGTTTGTTGTTCTGTTCAGGCCTTCAGCTGATTGGTGCCTCCTCACATTAGGGATGGCAGGACACTCCATATGCTTGCCAGGACGGTCAAACTCCCTCCCTTGGGGAGCCAAGAACCGGGTCCCTTGCAAGCAGCTTATGGCAGGTTCTGGTCAAGGGAGACAGAGGCGATTCGATGGAAACTCAGGATGAGGTGAGACCATTTCAACTAATTACTCCAGAAAGGGATGGCAGCCAGGAAGGCCTGGGATGGTGCGTGTGCTGTTATTCAGAATTTTGAAAAAGAGGGCAAACTTAAAGGAAATTGGCAGCAGTTTCACCCACCTCCAGCCAGAATGGCATTCTGTCCCTCCCTGAAGCAGCCTGGCAGTTGTGTGGCTGCTGGGCAGCTGTGCTTGTCTTTGTGTGCAAAGAGGAGCTGGAGGTCCGGAGCCCAGGAGAGGCCACCTCTCACTAGGGGAGGCAGCTTTAAACTCCCAGGAGGAAGGAAGATTCCACACAGGGCAAAAGGAGCACCAAATGATCTACCACATCTAAGCCTGACATATTTTAGGGTGTTCATAGGTTCCTCTCATCTAAACCAGTCTACAAATAAACATGCTATTAGGCCCTTGCCAGGCACCTGCACCACTGAGGGCCATGTGGTACCTACCACCGTGGGCTCTATGGTACCTGCACCACTGAGGGCCATGTGGCACCTGCACCACTGAGGGCCGTGTGGTACCTGCACCATTGAGGGCCGTGTGGCACCTGCACCACTGAGGGCTGTTCTTTAAGAAGGAAAGCTTTTCATCTGCTTACAACGCCTCTTTCTCTTGCCTCATTAAAACAAAAAATTAATTCTTCTATGTCTTTGTGCTTGATCTGTCCTGCTTTCTTCCATTTTTCATTCCTGTTATTTATGCATATAGCCGTTTCCTAATTCTAAAAATGATCTGTTGCAGCTTGGCATTTCATCCACCCGCTCTCCCCTACAGCATCCTAGAGGGAACTGTCCGAGGCTCTCAGTGCTTCCACACATGCAAAACCATAGCACTTCCTTCTGCATGTCCTGGAGGCCATGCCCTTGATTAATGTCTTCCAACCATTACTTAGTGAGTGTCCTATCACTTGTGGATAGCCCTGTCCCACTCTCTCAGAGATCTGTCCATGTTTCTCACTTATACCTGCAAGACCATCCTTTGAACAGCTTCTGGTTAAGGAGGGAGAAAAAACACCCTCCCAGAAGGAACTGTAAGAAGTGGCCAGACTGATATAGAGAGATTTTCTTCCCACATTCCTCCTATAATGACCTAATCAGAATGGTGTGGAGAAAAGAAACATGACTGAAAAGTTCAATAGAAATTCAAACATAGAAAACATTGTATTTCTATCGAGTTGTCTGTCCCTCATGCTCACTGGGGTTTCTTGCCCCTAAACCCTCCATTTCTCCCTTTCCTCACCCAGACATCACTATTTTTACTTTCTCAGCGTGACTAAGCTCTGTACAATTTGAGTGGGAGGGAGTCATTTTAGTGAACTTTATACTCTCCTGCCTGGATTTAATTGTGGGATGATTACTGGAAGAAAGAAAAGGAAGAAAAGGAAGAAGGAGGGAAGGAGGGAAAGAGGGAAGGAAGGAAGAAAGGAAGGAAGGAAGGAAGGAAAGAAGGAAGGAAGGAAGGAAAGAAGGAAGGAAGGAAAGAAAGAAGGAAGGAAGAAAGGAAGGAAGGAAGGAAGGAAGGAAGAGAAGGAGTGGGTAAGGAGAGAAAAACAGTTCTAAACAAGAAAACAGACTCTCACCAAGAATTGAAAGGCAGGTGCACCCATTAGAGCAGTTCTGAGAGAACACTTCAGCTTTGCAAGCTGTGGGGTAGCACATCCTGAGAGTGATGGTAATTGCCACGTGGTGATTTAGGTTTTCTTTGTGCAGGGTGCTGCAGTAAAGAGGGGAGAGGGAAGATGGTTTGTAAATGAAATGGGCTTGTTGGGGGGTGGAAATTCCAGGTGAATTTCAAGCACCTGGCAAACAGGCATCTCTTCTCAGCGTTTCCTTGTTTTGGCTTCAGACTGGGAAGCCATCACCTCCCTGGCTCTTTCATGGAATTCTGTGTGGTCTTGGTTTTACTCAATTAACCTCTCCCCTTCTGCATTTCATCATGCATATATGGGTAGAGGCTCAACTTCAAAGAGGTCCAGGGTCTAATTAATGTTCCTAAGGTGTCTCAAGATTCTTGGGTGGAAAAAAATTTAAAAAAAGGCAAACAAACAAACAGAAAAAACACCACCTGTATGCATACTCTGAGACTCCATGACAGCAGGTGGAAATTTTTACTATTAAATGTGACTTCATCTCAGCCTATGTGGCAAACTCCTCCTCTGGGGCATGAGAAATATCAAGTTGCTAAGAGTTAGTTTCCTCTCTGACTAGTCATTATTGTTCTCTCTCACTCACTCGCTTACCCCGTCTTTCTTTTTCTCTCCATATATGTACACACACACACACACACACACACACACATATGTATACACTCATATACATATATATATGCATACATATATATATTTATTTACTTGTAAGCAAATGATCAGGCTACATTAGCAGACAATATAGTCAACAAATAATGAAAACTGAGAATGAAATAATAAAGTGTCATGAAACTAATGGTTTTAGCACATGAAAAGTCACCTCTGCAAACATCCAACTCCCATCCCTCCCGGGAGCCACAGTACCTGGCCTGCCTTCTCTAGCCCCTGTCAGTGGATCTACCCAGGGCTGGAATGATCCTGAAACCCAGGTAAGGCACTAATGTAACGGTGCTTCTGAGATCAGGGAAGTAACCCTTTATAATAAGTTCTTAAAATAATCACTCAAAACCTTTACTAATTCCCATCACCTTTCCCGTAATCAGTTCACAAAGAATCAGCTAAATGCAATCCGAAAGTTCTTTAAACCTTCCCTAATGTCATTCTTCTTGGGTAAATGGACAGCAGTATCATATTTACAAAATTGTTTTGTTGTGATCTTAAGAAAGATTTTTGCAGAATTCCTTCATAACATCCTCAAGCTAGAAAACAGCTTGGTGAGGGCAAAACCTACATGCATGTGTTCATTGATTTAACACATGTTTATTGAGTTCCTTGTAAGTGACAAGCACTGTGCTTCTCCCTGGCTTCAAGAAACTTGGAGACAGGAGGACAAGGCTAGCAAGTAACCATTATATTCTAAGTGTTGAGGATGGCAGCATAAACTATTTGCACAGAAACAGGGATAGGAATGTCTTTAAGTCTTATCTTAAAGAGATATTTTTGGTCAGGGATTTATAAACAATGAAACAGTATGAGGAGGAAAAATAGTTCAGTGAAATTAAGTTTGACTGATGCTATCTGTTTTTTATAAGGTACATTCCTTTGCTGGATGTCCTAGGACCTTTTTATTTTTTTAACCCTATCCATAACCTCCAATTCACCTTATAGACAGAATCTCCTTAATCTCTGTGATTCCTTGTACTCTTGCTGCACTTCTGTTTTCCACATAAGCGGTGTTGGAACTCATAGAAATAGTCTCCTGAGTGCTGAAGACAGACACATTAAGTTAATAGGGTTCTCCAGAAAACTAAAAACAATAGCATATGTATAATATACTATAATTCATATAGGAATGTAAAAAAATTTATTATAAGGAATTTGCTTCTAGGATTATGGAAGCTGGCAAGTCTGAAATCTGCAGGGTAAAGCTCAGGCTGGAGACCCAGAAGAGCCAAGGCTCCAATTCCAGTCCAAAGGCTGGCAGGCTGCAGACCCAAGAAAGCCAAGATTCCAGTTCAAGTTCAAAGACCATCTGCTGGAGAAGCCTCTCTTGCTCAGGAAAGGGTCAGTTTGTTGTTCTGTTCAGGCCTTCAGCTGATTGGACGGTGCCTCCCCACATTAGGGATGGCAGTCTTCTTTACTCAAATTCCACCGATTTAAATATTAATCCCATCCAAAAATACCCTCACAAAAATACCCAGAATAACGTTTGACCAAATATCTGGACATCTCATGGCCCAGCCAAGGTAACAAAATTAGCTATCATAGGCAAAAAAAAGTCCTATACTAACACAATGTTTAGATTCCTCATAACATCTTTGTCCATAAGTGTATTTGTAAATAACCCTCTCCATTTCATCTCTATTTCATAAAGTTATGGAGAAAATATCAGATACATGATGAGTGAACAACTCAAATCACTTGATATCAGCTGTATTCTACCTGCTACCATATTTGATGTATTGTCATATCACTTAGATATATTTTTTAAATGCCAAAGATGTTAGATCCAAAACTGTTTCCAAAATCTATAACCTTACTTTGATGCTGCAATTTTTTTTAAATAGCGAAATCTTTCAAATACATAAAAGCAATAGATTCCCCCAACTTCCACCCAATTTTCTATTCTGGAGTCAAGAAAATGCCAGTGGCTGAAAAAGCCAATGGGCTATTCATAACTTGGTGGTCCCTGTGGACCAGGGAAGGAAACAGAGCACAGGTCAGGGACACTCCCTGCTTTCCAAACAGCGAGCTGGATTTGGGAAAAAGCAGGATGCCGCTGCCAGAAAGCTTCATCCCGTACACTCAGTCTGCAAGTGCATTTGACCATTTTAACATAGGAGATTAAACCATCGTGATTTTTATTGACTTCCCAGCCATGAATGAGGCTATGATAAAGACTTCAGATGAAATTACACATCATAATCATTAACTGTGGAGTATAGGCTTTCAGTAGTGTGTCAATATGGTAGGTAGTCAACGAATATTTGTTAAGTAAGTTACACTTTGTATTTCAACAGACAGTTTAAAAATGAATAACTATAATGCAATTGTTTGTTAATTCATTTTATTTATATATATATATACACACACACACACAGCTGTATATGTATATATAATTATATATCTCAATGGAGTTTGGTATATACTCCTATGTAATATATGCTAACACAATGTTTAGATTCCTTGTAACATCTTTTTTCATAAGTGTATTTGTAAATATCCTTCTCTATTTCATAAAGTTATGGAGAAAATATCAGATACATGATAAGTGAACAATTTAAATTATCTGGTATCAGCCTTATTCCACCTGCTACCACATTCAACATATTGTCATATAATTTAAATATATTTTAAATGTCAAACATTTCAGACTAAAAACTGTTGCCAAAATCTATAACAATATTTTGATACTGCAATTCTTTTACTCAGTTGTACATATACAGTTGAGCAATTACTATGTACTAAGCTCCATTGAGATATATGATTATCTATACATACATATTTACATATACAGCTCTGTATATATATGTACACAGCTGTATATGTATATATGTATATATTTATATATGTAATATAAATAGAACAATTACATATATATACATGCATACTTATATGTGTATATCTATAAATATAATAATTACTCAACTGCATATATACGTATATGTATATATATATAGCTGAGTAATTATTATGTACTAAGTTCCATCAAGAACACAAATATGACTACAAAATCATTCCTAGCCAAAGACATAGAGCCCAGTACATAAAAGAGAAAACCAGTACCAAATTAAAATAAATGTGAGAGGTGCCATTCTAGGATAGACCAGAGTAGTAGACTAGGCAGAGACACAGCTTTCCCTAAACTGTTTTATTTGCATCATTATCCTGTAGATCGTACCTAAAGTATTTTTACAAAGAGTGTCTAGTGGTTGTATTCCAAAGTTGTTACAATGAATAAATATGAGAGAAATGGGAAAGACACTGAAAACTGATACCGATACATTGCCAATTATTTCTTTGGGAGCATCTAAGGCTGAACAGCAATAAATTATTTCTCCTTTCAACAACTTTGACCTGAGAATGATTTAATATCAGAGTTGGCCATCACACACACATTCACTAGTACACTGCAACCTACTTAGAGCTACATGGCGTCTCTCCCTGTTTAATAAATTCATATTCTGCAGTCAATGAGAAGCCCCTTCCCAGACACATAAAGGGCCAACTTTCACAGGATCCCATCTTTACAGAGAGTAAGGCCCAGCAGAAAACCATTCTCACATGGTACAAAAGGTGACATCCCAAATGATTCGAGGACATTCTCATAGCAGGTTGATGTTTGTAATGGGAGTTGTTGCATACATGCCTACTCCTGTACTTCTAGTACTGTGGATTTTTTTTCAGATATCATAAAAACATAAAATCTTGAGCTACAAGCATTACTTACAACAGTCTCATTATATAGATGAGGAATCAGAGACCAAAGTAACCTGCCCAAAATGGCACAGTGAGGAACTGGTGAAGCCAGAACTATATTCTAGATTCCTTATTCCTTCACATCTATCATATTCCTACGTGGAACATGAGATAGGGATGCCAACACCCTAATGGTGCGCATTAGTAAATGCCACTTGAATTGTCTAAAACCAATTTACAATGGAACTGCTTTTATATCAACAGATACATTGCACAAGAAAAATCATAGTCTCCTAAAAGAAATTGGGAATGTTGGAGCTGGCTACTGAAGATCGTGCAAAGAACTGTCAGATTATAGGAAATATGCAAGAACCCTGGGAGAAACATAATCCCCTAAAAAGCTTTAGCTCCTTGAAGACAGGAATTATGTGTGATTCATTTTTATCCAGGGTTTAGCAATGCCTGAGAGTAGACAATCAAAAAATCTGTGTGCTGAATGAATGAACCTTTCACTCTATGTCAATCTTCAAAACAACACTGAACAAAAGTAATAATCATATGAATACATCATAGATGCTCAACACAGCTCTTCCCCAAAGGTTTCAGTATTTACAAAAATGAAGGGGAGTTGCGGGCATTTGCTCTTTGAATGATAACAATAGACCACACCTTGTTGATTTGAAAGCTGATGGCCTTATTAAGAAAGAAATAGAATGTCTTAAATGAAGCAAGGTAATTTATCTCTTTCTTTCAGATTGGCTTTAAAATTCACATTTGCCTACCACTGGCATAACCATTTCTCATCGTGAGTTTCACGAGTGCATGACTTTTCATTTTCTTGCTCAGAATTTATCTTTTCTTAAATGACAGAAGAAAGGGAAGGTGAGAGAAAGAGAGAGAGTCAAGTTTACCAACTTCAGATAAAACATTGAGATCAATTTACATTTCTAGGAATTAAGGACCACCATTCAGAGAACCTTGGGAGTCCAGCTAAAATTAACATAAAGCAAGTAGAAGAAGTCAGCTAGTTCAACGTGTAGTACAAGGTTCAAGGGAGCTGTCTGAAGTTTCAAGGGAGTTTTTGAAGAAAATGTGCTACTGTTATAAATTATATTAAGACTCTGGATTGTCCATGACATGACCTCTTAAGTCACTATTAGATATTTGGCAACATGAGAGCTGATGTAAATGAAAAAAAAAAAAAAGGTGACATTGTGATTAAAAATTAAGATTTGAAAGACATTTAATGTTATGGGAAAAAACTTTATGATCCCAATTATGTAAAAGCAAAGAATATATATATATATATACACACACACACACACACACACACACACATATATATACACACACATATATAGTGTTATTGTAATCTAATACCACATAGCAAACTTCTCCAAAAGTGTAAAGGGTCAACATGGCAAATTTATTTTGCTCATGAATCCATAATTTGGTCAGGGCTCAAAAGAAACAGCCAGCCTCTTCTCCACTCATTGCCAGCTGGGGTAACTCAAAGGCTGGGTCTGAAATAATCTGAAGTCTCACCCAGTCAGAAGCCAGGTGGTGGATCCTGGCTGTTGACTAGGAGTCTTTGTTCCTGTCCATGTGGGTCTCTCCATGCGGTTGTTCTGTAAAGGTTACCTTGGGTTTCCTCACAACATGGTGGTCATATTGAATGGCATGCATTCAAGAGACAGAAAGCCAGGAAGAAGCTGATGTATTTTCTAATCTAACCTCATAGGTCACACAGCATCACTTCTACCAGAGTCCCAAGCATGCCCAGATTCAAGGAGAGAAAGCAGAGATTTGCCATTGAATGAGTGTCAATGTCACCTTGTAAAAAAATACATATTGATGGGCAATCTTTGGATCATACTCTGTCACACATAGAGAAACGTAACATAATGTTAACAATGATTCTCCTTGAGTACTGTAATTATCAGCTGCCTTTATTTTCTTCCCAACTATTGTCTAAAATTTCAATGATCATCATGTTTTATACTCATAATCATTTCTCTACAGCATATCTGGTGATTGGGGAATGGGATGGAAATGCAATAACTTTTCCTATAATACAAGTACATTTTGGTTCCCCAAGATCTCCTCACTTAGGAGTGTACGTCATTTGTTGTGTGCACTCCAAGCTAGCATTCTCATATAAAGAATATGCTGTGCCCCAAAACCCCCAGAAAAGAAGGCTTCATGATTCAACATGTTTGAGAGTCTTTAATACTAGATCTTATCTCTGAGGGAAACAATATGCATGTGAGCATTTTAAAGGCTCTGAAATAAGCTGCTATTAAGGCACTATTATCCCATTTGACATTTGAGCCCCAATCTTGTAACAACTATCAGCCAAAAACACTTTGGGAGTGTACTGCTCTAACCAGGGTTTCTGAATCTCAGCACCATTGACGTTTTGGTATAAGTAATTTTTTGTTGGAGAGAATTGCCCTGTGTGTCCCTGGCTTCTACCCACTAGACCCCAGTAGCAATCCCCCTCCCACCCCAGGTGTGAAAAACAAAATGTCTCCAGACATTACCAAATGTTCTCCAGGAGACAAAATCTCCCCTAGTTGAGAACTGCTGCCGCTGCTATAAACTAGTAAAAAGCAAAACTTCCATAGTGATTAGCTTTTCAATTATGTTTAAAAGGAAAAAAAAGCCCTTTCCAGATAACTTAAGAGATGGATTAAAGTGTGTTATGCACATGGTGACTAGGTAAATGGCTTCAGGCGTGATCTCCAGAACCAAGCACATTCACTAACTCTACAGATCTCTTCTACCAGGAAGCTAGCAAGAACTCAGCCAAGAATATTTCCTTCTGTAGTTCTATTTTCAAAAAAACCTATAGTCAAATCATGCAAATCTAGCCAAACTGGCAGAGTTTAATCCAAATAAGCAGAAAGTTTGATTAATAGAATTTTTAAAGAAATAAAGACTTTCAACTTAAAGAAAAAAACATACTGAGATTATTGCAAGATTAAGGAGGTTTTGCCAACTAAATATAAAGAGACCTGCTTTAATAAGGACATATGTGATCAGCAAATGCATTGTTTACATGTAAATAAGGCCTGCTCTTAAAAATAGTTGATCTAGCTAATAATCTTACTTACAGAGAAATGTGTTTAAGTTCATTCAAATTTATATCCAAGTTGGTGAAAGCCATGAATCTATAATTACCAAATCTTCAATCTACTTGACTTAAGGGTTCAAGTGCAGTTTTATTATACAAATACATTGAGCAGCAGTAAAGCCTGAACTTTTAGTGTAACCATCACCTAAATAATGTACATTGTACTTGACATGTTCTCTGTTTCGCAGACTTCAGATATTATGAAAACACCAACGTTCTCTAAATTTAAATAAAATAGCAAAAAAAAAATACTAATAAAGGAAAAAGCAAGCTATCACAAGGCTAGAGAGAATCTGAGAAAGGAATAACATTGAGGAATTTTTTAATGGGGAGCATTGGATCATGTGGCTAGCTTACTCTGGTAGCAAGCCTCTCAGTAGCCCCCAGGGACCCAGCTGCTTAGTATTCAAACCCTTGGGTGTTCCCCTCCCATGGAGCACACACTGGACTTGTGGCTTGCTTGTATGTGGTACAAATGGTAGAATATCACTTTTGAGGTTAGGTTTACAGAATGACATGCTCCTCCTATCTCACTCACTTGCTCTCTCCAAGGGAACAGCTGACACAGTGAGCAGCCCTAGGGAGAGGCCCTGGTGGCAAGGAACTCAGGGGCCCCCACCATCAACCAATAGGGACCTGAGACCTGCAGTCCAACATCCCACAAGGAACAGAAGCCTCCCAGGAACCATGAGAATAAACCTGGACCCTTCCCCACTTGAGCCTTTGGATGATACCACAGCCCCAGTCAACAGTTTTACTGCAAGCACATGGGAGTGTTTGAGCCAGAGCCTCTCCTGGACTTATCACCCATAGAAACTGTGACATACTAAATGTTTCTTATTTGAAGCCACTAAATTTTGGAGTAATTTTTTACATAGCAACAGATAATGTTATGGGCTGAGTGGTATGTCACCTCCCTCCTTAAGAATTTATATGTTAGGATCACCGGGCGGAGAGATCCAAGATGGCCGATTAACAGCAGCTCAGGATTTTAGCTCCCAGTGAAAGCACAGAGAGCGAGTGGACGCCGCAATTTCAGACGAATTTCTGTGGAACACAAACTGGGAGATTCCCGGCGGAGGAGCCACACGGGTCACCAGCGCGACTCTTTTGGCCGGCGCAGCTGCTTTGCCTGTGCCCCGGTGCGGTGCAGCACTT